>BSBK01002643.1:0-2500 GCA_027943335.1 Chamaecyparis obtusa
TCGATGTCTGTTAATAATGGCCCAATGATGAAAATAAGTTCTTTGACATTCTCTAATGAATGATGAACACAAGATCCTATAGTTGCTCTGTTGCAAGTACACCTTTGCATTTTCATGTAGCTTGCATTGTTAGACTTCATGTTAAATTGCATTTTTAGGCTGCATTATGTGTTTGAGAGGGTTTTCCTTCATCTTTCTTTTGGACATTTAATCAGCTGTGGTCACGTTCCGATCTTCATTTTCTTATCTTCTTTCATGATCTCAATCGAAATTTCCCATCTTAAACAATTGATTGATTTTGAGGCATCCTCTTTCTTCTCTCCATTTCTTTCACCTCTTTCAAACTTTTATCTTTCATTCACTTTCACCCCACTTCTTTTCTTCTGATTCAACCTTGGGGCATAACCTTTCATGATGGTCTACCTTGGTTCTGTGATTCTTATATCTTTCAATCTTGCATCAAGAACCTTATCTTTAGTTCAATTTGATCAAATTTATCGATTTACTATTTCTCCTCTATCTCATTTCGATTTTGATCACGAGGGGGTAGTACCTATCAAACTTCAATCTTTGATTCAGTTTTATCAATTCAATTCTGCTTGAGATTCTTATCTCTTATTTGAGACTTGACAATTACCTATTTACAATGGTGTTGGCCTTGTCTTTTTGAATCAACTTATCTTTGTCCTAATGTGTTCCCAGAATGATCACATGTCTGGATTGTTTTGTGATCCCAAATCGACCTCACATTTCAATTTTTCTTTAGCCACATGTGTTCCCAGAATGATCACACATCACCCAAAGAGGGGCAAATGTATGCACCCTAAAATGGTCACCTAGACTTTGGGCCCCATTCTTCATTTTATCAATATTGGAATTATTTTATCAATTTTCTGAATCAATGATTTTTAATATTTTTAATTCAAATCAATTTATTTGATCAAATTGTAATTAATTCAAAAAATTTGATATATTTCCCAAGTTTTATTTAATTGAGAGAACTTGCTCCCTTTAATTAAATAAAAATCTCTTTTAATTAAATAAAAATTATTTAATTAAATCATCAAGTCATTTATTTTAAATCTCACTTTAATTAAAAGAATAAATCTCTTTTAAATAAATAAAAAATCTTTTAATTAAATATTGGAACCCACTTTGCTAAAAATAATAAAGTAAGTGCACTTTCCTATGAGATGGAATCTTTTGATTTTGCCTCTTGAGCACATGGATCAACCAAGATTTAATCTCCACCGTTGCTCATTTCTTTTTGCCTCTTAATCTTGACCATCCAAGATTCTTTATAAGGAGACCTCTCCTTCTCATTTTCATATGTGCATTTTGTGAATTGTTATGCTACAGGTTTGAAGAGTGATTTTGGAGAAGATTTTGAGCACTTGAGCTTGGATATTGAAACTTCTCTCTTCTTATATTCTTCTCTCATGCCCCATGGCAATCCATTAGATTAATCTTGCATTTTCCACATTAGATTAGATTCATATTTCATTTCATAGAATAATCTTGCATAAGCATTTCCTTTCATAGATTAATTTGCATTGTTATCATATAGAATAGATCTCATTTTCATTTGCATGCATCTTTGAATCTCTCATTTTATGGTGTACTTGCATGGGCACAAACATAGGTCAAATCTGAGAGCCTCCATTACAAACCCTTGCACTCCATGAATAAAGAGCTATGAGTCGCTATTTGAGATCTCATTCTTGAGAGATCTTGGATGTAATGATTCATAGAAGTGTGACAACATTTTAGCACACACCCATAAGACCAATTAATGTATCTGAGGACCCCTTAGGACCACTTATGACCCCTTACCATACATTAATGTATCCTAGGAATCCTATGATACAATAATGTATGTTGAGGGGTCCTAAGGGGTCATAAGAAGTCCTAAAGGGTCCTAGGATACACCCATTAATGAATCCTAGGAGCCCTTAGGACATATTAATGGTTCATATGTGTTATAAAGGGTCCTAAAACACATTAATGGGTCAAAAATGGTCCTATGACCCATTAATGTATCCTAAGACACCTTAGAATCCCTTAGGACACATTGATGAGTTGTATGTAGGATTCATAAGGGTTCCTAGGACACATTGATGGTTCCTAAGGGGTTGTAAGTGTCTTAAGACGCACTAATGGGTCCTAGGGGTCATAAGTGGTCCTAGGACTCATTAATGTATCCTACAACCCCTTAGGACCCCTTATGACCCTTCAAGAGACATTAATGGGTCACAATAGTTCGGGGCTAATAGGACACATTAATGGAATTCTAAGGAGTCGTAGGTGTCCTCAGATACATTAATGGGTCCCTCTCTCTCTCTCTCTCTCTCTCCCCCCTTCATATCATAAATTATATTATATATTATAATACTATAATATAAAATTATAATATTATAATATAACATATAAGATAGATTATATTACACATGCATATATATATGTGTGTGTGTGTGTGTGTATATATATATGTGTGTGTATG